>QNQO01007790.1:0-17714 GCA_003290165.1 Berberis thunbergii
GAGCAAGCCGCCAAGTTGTTCTTTCAGCACGTGGTGAAGTATTGGGGGCTTGCCTGGGCATCATAAGTGATCGGACCCAGGTTCATAGCAAAATTCTGGACGGAATTATTCAAGCTCTTGGGTTCGGGTCTACACTTCTCAAACAAGCTTTCACCCGCAAAGTGATGGGCAAACAGAGAGGGTGAATGCCTTGTTGAGTTATACTGAGGCACTTTGTGGGTGCCAACCAGAAGGATTGGGCCAAGTTGATGGATGTGGCTCAATTCTCATTCAACTTGCAGCGGTCCGCATCGACGCAACAAAGTCCGTTCGAGATCATCATGGGCCAGCAGCCCTTGACTCCACAAGCCGTTGCGTCGGGCTACACGGGTAACAGCCCCGCTGCATACAAGCTTGCACGAGGGTGGCATGAGCAGCTTGATATAACGAAGGCGTACTTGGACAAGGCGTCTAAGAAGATGAAGAAGTGGGCAGACAAGCATAGACGCCCTTTCGAGTTCCAAGTGGGCGAGATGGACATGGTCAAGTTGCTGCCACAACAATTCAAGGTCTTCCGCTCGGTGCACAAGGGACTAGTGCGGAAGTACGAGGGGCCATTTCCCGTCCTACGGAAGGTTCGGAGAGTTTCTTACAAGTTTGAGTTGCCGCCCAAACTCAAGATTCATCCGGTGTTCCATGTGAGCATGCTCAAGCCCTACCATGGTGATAAAGAAGATCCAACGAGGGGCGAGTCACATCGGGCACCAACCGCGGTCGTGGCTTCGTTTGATCGAGAGATCGAGAGCATCGAGGCAAAGAGGCTCATCCGACGGAGGGGTGTGCCAAGCTATAATGAGTATCTCATTCGGTGGAAGGGACTACCGAATAGTGAGGCCTCATGGGAGAAAGAGGGCAACCTATGGCAATTCCAGGGCAAGATCGCGGAGTTCGAGGCACGGTCTTGACGGGGTCGTCAAGGACTTGGGTGGGGGAGAATGTCCCGAGCCATCTCTCAAAATATCCCTCACCAAGGCAACAAGGCATCCAAAGCATCGTATGGACGCTGGCAGTAGGCCCGTAAAGGCCCGATGGAGCATCAAACTTTTCGAGATGCATCCGGAAGGTTCTAGAGTGCTCTTGGACATTCTAGCTTGGCTTTCTATAGATACCTCCGAAAGGTTCTAGAGTACTCTTGGACATTCTAGCTTAGCTTTCTCTAGAGTGTTCTAGCATGGATGAGTCTAAAACACCCTTGTACAGATTTGTGTAGTATTTTCTAGAAGCCTCCTTGTAATTTCTAGTTCCTTTGGAGGTGGGAACTTTCTAGATGCATAGAGAATACTCCTTTGAAGGAGGATTGTGGAAGGTTCTAGGCTAGAAGCCTCTAGGACTTTAATGGCCTATAAATAGGCCTTGACATTCATTTGTAGAGATGAAAAAAAACACTTGTATAACTCTCTCAAGCAATACAAAGCATTCTTTCAAAAAGCCTAAACACTCATGCCTTAGCATTTTCCCCACTTAAGCTTCCGTAGCATCACTTAGCATTAGCCAAGCATCAAGTGCCTTGACTAGTTAGTCCGACAAGAGTGTGACGCTAGTGGGCAGCGTGTTAGCCAAGGAAAAAAGGTCAGCACGTGACATTGTGCTCTCTGTGTCTGTGAGAGGGAGTTGGTGAGGGTGAGGGGAGGAGCGTTTGGTGAGGGTGAGGGTGAGGGGAGCGAATGAAAATGACGAGGGTGAGGGCGACGGGAGCGTTTGGTGAGGGTGTGAGGCTGTGATTTGTGAAAAAAAGTAAAAGGTTAATCCTTTATATAAGTGAAGGGCATTTTATAAATTTCTTGGTTAAACGGATATCCACGGGGCGGATATGACCAAATCCGTATCCGCCCCAAATAGTGAACGAATATTTTTTAGATACCCGAAACCACCCGAAAACCCATTCAGCCATATCCAAAACCGTCCCAAACGGATTGGTAAATCCGCCCCACTGCCATTCCTACCATCATGCATGCCTATTGGAGAAGTTCGAAGGGGCAGAGTCATGTTTTTATTGAAAGTGAGGACGATTATATCCAGGTTAAGGTAAGGTGTTTGAAAATTCCGTTGAAGAAGGTCTCGTAGTCCTTGCATCACTGTGTATCTTATCATGTCATGCTGAATTGCTAAAGGAAGATGTTTTTCAAGTAGTGTATGTCAGTGCTTATTCTCAGATGTAGGCCATACAGGCAGTGGAGGTACGCTGAAAGCCTTCAAGGACCTATCTCTTGCAGGAACGTGGGATTACGAGCCTCCTTGATGACTCTGCAAGGGAATTCACAAAAGTGTGACAAAATACTGCCTAAAGCCATAACTAAGCACAATTTGCGTCATCATATAGTAGTAGATCAAATTTTCAGACATCACACAATAGCTCATAAAATACTTCATGAGACTGGAAACATATATAAATGTCGAGTTTTTAATAGCTCATAAAATACTCCGTGAGATTGGAAATGTCACAGTGTGTATCTACCTGTTATGTCACAGTGTGTATCTACCTGTTATGTACCTGTCAACTAGTGTGTATCTACCTGTTATCTAGCTGTCCATTAGGTTCCCTAGTACCCTCAATAAGTTGTATATATATGTATTAGTATTCTTCATACAATAAACAAGAAGAAAGGATTCTCTTAGTGTCTAATAACATGGTATCAGAGCCATAATTCGAAGTTCGAAATTTGCAATTTGGTTCTCACCTATTTGGTTCTCGCCGATCCTTCGAAATTTGCAATTTGGTTTGCCGTTTGATCGAACCAGTCGATCCAGTCCTCCAATCGATCCAACCCTCCGATTGACTGCTCCAGTTGATCCAACCCTCCGATCGACTCCTCCAGTCGATTCAGCCAGTCCGATCGCCTCCTCCCGTCAGTCCGATCAGCCGATCGACTGATCCAGCCAGTCGAACACTCACGTCGACTCCTCCGATCCAGTCGATCCAATCCTCCAGTCGATCCAGCCGATCGACCACCAACAAGATCCAGTCCAGCCACCAACAGTCGACGTCGATCGACCTCTCCAGTCGAGTCGACTGCTCCATTCAATCGCCTCCTTCAACCAGTCAGTCCGATCGACACCTCCATTCGACATCTCCAGTCGACACCTTCAGTCGACATCAGTCGACATCTCCAGTCGAACCCTCTGCTTCCAGTCGACACCTCTTCTCCCATCGACTTCTCCCATTGAAGCTCCCATTCGACCCTTTGAAGCTCCCTCATTTACCCTGATTTGTCAAATTAGGGGAGAAATTGAGGTTTGATATCTCTATCTCAATTTGGGCTTTTTCTTTGGGCTTTTCTATTATTTGATAAGGGCCTGTTTGATAAGGGCCTATTTGGTTATTTGTGGATTTTGGAGGCTTTTCTAACCTATTTAACCCATGGCTGAGACAAAGTCAGTATCTGATCTGATTCCTGTGCTGTCTAAAATTACGGACCATAAGTTAAATGGTTCGAATTATCACGATTGGAGTAAGACTGTTCGTCTTTATTTGCGAAGTATTGACAAAGATGCTCATTTGACTACTGATCCTCCTGAGGATTCGCGGCAGACCTGGCTCCGGGAAGATGCTCGCTTGTTCCTTCAGATTCGGAACTCTATTGCTAGTGAGGTAATTGGCTTGATCAATCATTGTGAATTTGTTAAAGAACTAATGGATTATTTGGAATTTTGTACTCTGGGAAAGGGAATCTCTCTCGCATGTATGATGTTTGCCAAGCTTTCTATCGTGTGGAAAAACAAGATCAGTCCCTTATCAACTACTTTATGGCATTTAAGAAAACGTATGAGGAGCTTAATATGTTGCTGCCATTTAGCCCTGATGTAACGGTACAACAACACCAACGGGAGCAAATGGCTATCATGAGTTTTCTGGCAGGACTTTCTCCGGAATTTGATTCTGCTAAGGCACAAATTCTCTCTGGGTCTGATATCTCCTCTCTACAAGATGTCTTTAGTCGTGTTCTCCGCACCGAGAGTACTCCCACTGTTCCGCTTAGTGGTGCTTTGATAAGTCGACATAACAGCTATGCGCCAGGGAGACAACCTAATCACAGTGGACACAAAGGCGGCATCTCACAAGGGTTTGAAACTCGCGCACCAGATTCTGAAAGTATTATTTGCGCCTATTGTAAGAGGCCGGGTCATACCAAGTTTGACTGTAGAAGGCTACAGTTTAAAAACCGGCATAAACACTCCGCTCATGTTGCGATCACGTCTGATGCCTCTGACAAATCAGTCCTTATCTCTGCTGATGAATTTGCCAAGTTCTCAAAGTATCAGGATTCACTCAAGTCTTCCTCTCCTTCTGTCACAGCTATTGCCAATTCAGGTAAACCCGATGTTTGTCTTCTCTCATCATCTTCCAAGTGGGTCATTGATTCTGGTGCCACAGATCATATGACAGGTAATTCTAGTATATTTTCTTCTTTTCAATCCCATGCTTCTACCTCTACCGTCACTTTAGCCGATGGATCACCATCTTGTGTTCGCGGGTCTGGCACCATCAATCCTACCCCCTCGCTATCTCTGTCCTCTGTCTTACATTTACCTCATTTATCCTTTAATTTGCTCTCTGTAAGCCAGCTTACTCGTCATCTTAACTGTTGTGTCTCATTTTACCCTGATCATTGTTTATTTCAGGATCTTACGACGAAGAAGATTATTGGTAAAGGACATGAGTCTGGAGGCCTCTACATTCTTGATATTCCGATGCCGAGTTCTGTTGCTTGCTCCAGTGTCACGTCTCCTTTCGAAGCTCATTGTCAGTTAGGTCATCCGTCTCTCCCTCTACTCAAAAAGCTTTGTCCTCAATATAATAAGGTGTCTTCATTACATTGTGAGTCATGTCAGTTTGCCAAACATCATCGTCTTAGTTCAAGTCCTAGAGTCAATAAACGTGCTAGTGTTCCTTTTGAATTGGTTCATTCTGATGTTTGGGGTCCTTGTCCTATTTTGTCTAAACCTGGGTTTAGGTATTTTGTTACATTTGTGGATGATTATTCTCGTGTTACTTGGTTATATTTGATGAAGAAACGATCTGAGTTGTATTCCCTGTTTTGTGCATTTTGTGCTGAAATTAAAACTCAATTTAATGTGTCCGTTCGCACCTTGCGAAGTGATAACGCTAAAGAGTATACACAAGCTTTATTTCAGTCCTATATGACTCAGAATGGCATACTTCATGAAACTTCATGTGTTGATACCCCATCCCAAAATGGTGTGGCAGAACGTAAAAACAGACATCTTCTTGAAACAGCACGAGCTCTATTATTTCAAATGCATGTTCCTAAACCTTTTTGGGCCGACGCCGTCTCTACAGCATGTTTTCTCATTAATCGCATGCCTTCCTCTGTTCTTCATGGTGAGATACCTTACAAAATCCTTTTTCCCGATAAGTCATTGTTTCCTATTACCCCGAAGATCTTTGGTAGCACTTGTTTTGTTCGGGATGTTCGTCCGCATGTCACTAAATTAGATCCCAAGTCTTTGAAATGTGTCTTCCTTGGTTATTCTCGTCTTCAGAAAGGTTATCGGTGTTATTGTCCCACTCTTCACAAGTATCTGGTCTCAATTGATGTTACCTTCTTGGAAGACACACCTTATTTTCCATCTTTGCCCATTCCCACTCACATGGGGGAGGAGGATGATTTGTTGGTCTATTCTATCACGTCCTCAACACCTGTCTATTCTATCACATCCTCAACACCTGTCTCAGCACCAGCTCCTGTCTCGGACCCAGCTCCAATCAAGCCTCCTATTATTCAGGTTTACTCCAGGCGTCAACCTCTTGATTCATGTCCTGCACCTGATCCTTCGTCATCAGATCCAGTCCCGAACAATGATCTTCCAATTGCTTTACGGAAAGGTAAACGACATTGTGCTTATCCTATTTCTTCATTGTTTCTTATACTAATTTGTCGCCTTCCTCTTGTTCTTTTATTGCTTCCCTTGATTCTACATCTATTCCTAAAACTGTCCGTGAAGCCATATCTCATCCTGGTTGGCGGAATGCAATGATAGAGGAGATGAATGCTTTAGATGACAATGGTACTTGGGACTTGGTCGATTTACCTTCAGGAAATAGGGCTATCGGGTGCAAATGGGTCTTCGCCGTTAAGGTCAATCCGGATGGGTCAGTCGCTCGATTGAAAGCACGTCTTGTTGCTAAGGGCTATGCTCAAACCTATGGGGTGGATTACTCTGACACTTTTTCTCCTGTTGCAAAGTTGACCTCTGTTCGGTTATTCATTTCCATGGCTGCTTCCCATCATTGGCCTTTACATCAGCTTGATATCAAGAATGCTTTTCTTCATGGTGATCTTCAGGAGGAGGTGTATATGGCGCAACCTCCTGGTTTTGTTGCTCAGGGGGAGTCAGGGCGAGTTTGTCGTCTTCGAAAATCTTTATATGGTTTGAAACAGAGTCCTCGTGCTTGGTTTGGAAAGTTTAGTCAGGCTGTTGAGAAATTTGGTATGATGAAAAGCAAGTCTGATCATTCTGTATTCTACAAACGATCAGCAACTGGTATCATTCTGTTAGTGGTGTATGTGGATGACATTGTAATTACTGGGAATGATACTAGAGGAATCTCATCTCTTAAATCTTTCCTTCATACTCAGTTTCACACGAAGGATTTGGGAGAGTTAAAGTATTTCTTAGGAGTTGAGGTCACTCGGAGTAAACGAGGTATCTTTCTATCTCAGAGAAAATATGTTCTTGACCTGTTAACTGAGACAGGTCAATTGGGAGCAAAACCCTGTAGTGCTCCTATGCTTCCAAATGTGCAACTTACCGATGTTGGGGAACCATTTGCCGATCCTGAAAGATATCGAAGGTTGGTTGGGAAGTTGAATTACCTTACCGTGACTCGTCCAGATATCGCATACTCAGTCAGTGTTGTCAGTCAGTTTCTGTCATCTCCGACAATTCATCATTGGGCAGCGTTAAAGCAGATTTTGGGTTACTTGAAAGAAGCACCAGGACGAGGTATCGTGTATGAAAATCACGGGCACACTCATATTGAATGTTTCTCAGATGCTGATTGGGCAGGTTCCAAAATGGATAGAAGATCCACTTCAGGTTATTGTATCTTTGTTGGTGGGAATTTGGTTTCATGGAAGAGTAAGAAGCAAACAGTTGTGTCACGATCCAGTGCAGAGTCTGAATATAGGGCTATGGCACAGTCTGCGTGTGAAATAATGTGGATATATCAGCTCTTGACTGAAGTAGGCCTTAAAGCTACAGTACCAGCAAAATTGTGGTGTGATAACCAAGCTGCTCTTCATATTGCTTCTAATCCTGTGTTTCATGAACGGACTAAGCACATTGAAATTGATTGTCATTTCATTCGTGAGAAAATTCAACAAGGCTTGATTTCTACTGGATATGTGAAAACTGGAGAACAACTAGGGGACATCTTCACGAAAGCTTTAAATGGGGTTCGGGTAAACTATCTTTGTAACAAGCTGGGCATGATTAACATTTATGCTCCAGCTTGAGGGGGAGTGTCACAGTGTGTATCTACCTGTTATGTCACAGTGTGTATCTACCTGTTATGTACCTGTCAACTAGTGTGTATCTACCTGTTATCTAGCTGTCCATTAGGTTCCCTAGTACCCTCAATAAGTTGTATATATATGTATTAGTATTCTTCATACAATAAACAAGAAGAAAGGATTCTCTTAGTGTCTAATAACAGGAAACATATATAAAATTTGAGTTTTTAATATCTGCAGTTTATCGGAAACAATGACATTTAACATCACGGAGCTGTTCTCTGAACAATTGAAAATACCATTTATCTTCTTGTTAAACCCAATAGAATACGAGTTTTCCATCAAACCACTGGAGTTAAAAGAGGTTTGTTTAGAAAGTGGGCTTCCAAGTTCCCAATCACAAGGTCAGCCATAGCCTGTCGGGTTTCAAATGTGCCACTTCCCACATGGGGGAGCAGTACCACATTCTCAAGCCCAAACAGCTGTTCTGGTACATCAGGTTCATGCTCGTATACATCCAACCCAGCACCACCCAACCTACCTTCTACCAGTGCAGAGACAAGCTCAGGCTCATCGATGTGTGGACCACGCCCAATGTTGATGATCACTCCCTTTGGTCCAAGTGCATCAATGACTTCTCGGTTGACAATGTGGTGAGTTTCTTCGGTTAATGCACAAGCAACTACGAGGATGTCACAGTTGGCTGCCAAATCTACAAGGTTAGAATAGTACTTGTAACTCGTGTTTGGTTTCTCTGATCTGGAGTAGTAACTTATTGGGCAGTTAAACGCTTCAGCTCTCTTGGCAATAGCCGCACCAATTCTGCCCAGTCCAATAATGCCTACAGTCTTTCCAGTGAACTGCATAATTTAAAGTGAACAATTAAGTGTTAGCAATGAAACCTTTTTTTCCAGACGTCTGTTCTCGTTCATCAATAGAATTAGAATCAAATGTCCAAGAATGCAGTTAAGAGCTAAATTGTGAGCACAGAATGGTGAACCAAAAGCACTGATGCAACCTATCAATCAAAGTGGTAAGACTGAGGCCTATGCGTCATTTGCATTCTGATTTCCGGATGATGAAAACAACCACCCATTCTACACAACATTGCAATCAGAATTAACACGTAAAATATTTGCTGAAAACATGGTAGATATTATCTGAACTATCTACTTGAGAGAAAAAAAAAACATCCAGTCACGAATTAAGAGTGAAGTCTTTGCCTATTAAATAATCATGGTTCTAAGGCAAACAATGACATAATGCTGGAAATAGGGGGCTATTTTGCATTTGGGAGATTTATCTAAGTAAAAAACTAGCCTGTTTCAATACAACTAAATTCATTAAATAAGAGTAATAACCATCTCCTTGAGAAAAATCAAGCTTAATCTTGAACCAACCTAATACCTTGTAGAAGCTTTAACATACTTTGGACTAACAAATATAGGTGATGACTGACAGCATGCACCACCGAAAAAGAGAATTGTTTTTCCAAGAAATAAACCAACATAATTTTCAAGTGCATGATTAAAGGAAACTAACAATATTGATAGTTTCCATGAAAACTAGTCCGAGTTTTGAAACTCAGTATCGGCCGAGTAAATGGATTCTACTCGGTTGGGTCAATTTTTTTTCCCCTTTCTCTTTCTTTTCTTCACGTTTTTTCCCTTAGGCCCCTTACCCACCCAAACGCTAGAGAAAGTTGACTAAGAGAGTGAGATACTGAATTCCTTGAGCTGATTAAGTGTTCATAGGTATAGATAAATTGTCAATTCTCTAAAAGCTCGAACTTATAGAAAATCTAATCATATATCAAGTAGAAGCGAGAATAGAGGCGTGGGACTACAACATACATCGGTAGGTACGCGATACTGTAAGCTCACACGGTACTATCGTGGATAAACACATGAAAAAATTTGGCCCATGGATAACTAGAATCGGATTAATCTTCCAACAGACTAATCACAAGAGGAGTTTTGCTGATACTCCCCGAGTATTTGAGAAACTAGCTATTAGCTCCTCAACAAGTCGTTACAGAGTAGAGTATAAACTACCGAGGTTTATAGGTTTCTCAATCAACATTACAACTACTACTTATAGCATCCCTTATTTATAGAGCATGAAACCATGAAAGGTTCCTCGAGAGGTTCTCAAAATTTAAAATTGTGACCTTTCTGTCAAGGGTTACGAATGATTTGTGCTTCCAACTCAAGTCTTGCTTTTCCAGATACAGATATAGATACAGAGAGAGGACACACCTAAGAAGTAGTTCAATGAGGATCCCAACAATGTATGCAATAGTGGTCAAAGAACCACCGGTCAGTGATGACTCTGAACCCTACAACACAAGAGTTCATAATATTTGTTCCAGCTTATTTGCCCAAATTTTGCCTCTTATGTAGAACTTTCGGTAGCCATATTGACTTGGTAAGCAATGAAACTTTACCAAATCTTCCACCCTAATGCTTGCACCCTAATGAGCACGCTATCGTACATAGTTTTTTTTAAAAAAAACCCTGAATAATATTGATAAATAGGCTGATTTGGCCCAGCGTGAGTCCTGGTATTCTGCTCACCCCTCTTAACACCAAAATGGATGGACATTGGCATATGTGCATAAAAACCGTCACCATTTTACCATACAGGGTTGGATGATATACTTGTCATTGGATTCTCATTGACCTAAAGATGGTAGCATGTGATGCCATTCGGCCTCTCAAATGCTCTTAATGCATTCTTGCACCTCATGAAACAAAGTCTCAAACCCTTTCATTGGCAGGTTCTTTGTTGTTTACTTGATGGCATCTTGACTTACATACACATTAAAGCAAACTCTCTAGTCCATCTTTAGGAAGTTCTCAACACCCTATGGATGAATGCCATCAACACAAATCTCAAGTACACCTTCTGAATTGAGAAATGAGACATTTTATTAAGCTATATTGTATCTACTTCTATAAACCATTGATGTTCTTTCCAGGCTTGCTACCATTTACCAATGCTTTGTTCAGAACTTATTACTAATTTTTGCAACGGTTACACCAGAATAAATGCTTACAGAGTTAATTGAGCAATCCCCAATCACTAACTTGACATTCCACAATCACCATGCCTCGCACGCAATGTCCTCGTAATGCCTTGATTCCTCAAGCACATTCTCCAACGACTCGCATGCCAACCTCAACCACAGCACCATTTGAATCACATGAAAATTGATGTCCAACAAGAAGGGAAGTATTCTCATATCAGCAAATTTACAAGCTGATTGCAAGCATGAAGAAATTGCAAACATGATGACAGTAAGGAAAACAAAAAACTATTGAAAGCCTTTCCTCAAACCTCCATTAAAATCTTCAATTTTCTGTAAGAGATAAGTTTATGCTAGATTTGCTCAAATCTTACAGTCAGTCAAACTCCAATAGTTGGGTATTCTCCCGAAGGTCCACCTGTCAGGTTCTCACTCAATGTAGCTTGATTGGCACTGGAACTGTTCACAACAGATACAAATTCTTGGGCTTTGACAAACCAATGTTATGCAACAAAATAAGACCAATGCAATACCTCAATTAAGTATGGAGATTTCATGAATACCACAAGAAGTTATATATACATGCCTAAGACTATATAAACGACCCTTTAGTATCACCATTAAGGAAGGACATAACAAGAGAGAATATTTTAATTGATTGAAGATTGTTAAAAAGCTCCGGGAACCTCCAATGATACAGATGATATCCCTTGTTGAAAAATAACAATCTTCTTTATCTAAATAAAGAAAATAGATATCTTTCTTCTTTGGATAAGAAAATTATATCTAGAAAATTAATCAATACCAAACACAAATCTCCTAAGAGTGAGGCTAGGGAACCAAGTTTTGCAACTAGGTTCCACAATCAGGATGATGTGGCATCATCAGAGAAAGTTTTTTAAAACCTCGTGATACACATAAATATTTTGAGGATTTCATCATTCTTTCAACATCACACCACATCACCTTGGTTGCAAAACACGGTTGCAGAAACCTTGTTTCCTATCATTTTTGCTCTCCTAAATGCAGTAGACACTAAAAATAATTAAATATAGAGTAGTAAACAAAACTCAATTAATAGGGCCTCAAAAGTTGGTCTATAAAAATAGGTAGATTTGGCTAGGCATTCTATCATACTGCAGCTAGACTATGCCTGAATGGCTGTGTTTTTACTTCTTCTTTCTACCTTTTCAACAACTTCAATGCTAGATTTTAAAGTCTAAACGAGGTTAACTACAAGTAAAAAGCTAGGTTGTTTGAGGCACAGGATGGGACAGGAAGTTGACAATCACCCCGAGAGTCACTGCAGAGTTGTGGCAGAGCCATTATATAGTGACATAGTGGCTGGTCAATAACATGCAGTATGCAGCAATAGCATGGAGCTGAAGAATCAAAAGCAGGAGAACCTGAGGTGGGTAGTCAAAGTTTGAGTTGGAAATAGAGGGTCTTGGTTTTCAGGATATATATATAATAAGACTGATAAATTTATGTAAAGTATAACTAATACAGCAAAACTCTGAAAATTAAAACTAATGAATATAAACCATAAACAACAATTTGAGGAGTATCCAAGGATTTCTAAGTTCCCAACAATTGTAGAATGATTCTCCACCCACTGAAGTCATGTAAGAAAAGCTTGAAAATATATATATATTTTTTTTGGGGGGGGGGGGGGAGAGAGAGAGAGAGAAGGGCTGTGAAAAGCTTTGAAATTAAATATCTTTTTTGCAGGTGAGCTTCTAATTGGGTGACATCATTCCTTTTAACTCTAATTTAGAATCAAGAGAGTCAACAGTGATGAAATTTTTTTTCTAACTGGCATTAATAACCCTCTACGCTTACACTTCCACCCTTGTCTTGGATTCGACCTTCACTGTAGAGATTTAATCACTGAATGGGAAAGGATAGTGCGCCTAAGTCAGCCATCTATCAGTTCCCATTCAGTTCTCAGCTCATTAAACATCCTCATATTCAATAAGAGATACAATTTGCTTTTAAAAAATAAAATAAACTTGTGTGTCATCAGGTAATCAACTACTCTTGGACTCATCTTAGAAGTCAGAAAGCAAATATCCTTAAGATAAGTTTGTACATTGTCCCAAAGATTAGTAACTAGAGGCTTTTCCCTTTGATGAAGCATTATCCCTAATCCATCCACCCATTCTGGAACAGGAAACTAACTTTATATTTGCTACCCCAGACAGTTAAATGTCAAACAAAAACAGAGCATTACTCAATAGCCGCAAGAAAATTAGTTTGTCGTTATGATACAAAATGCAGAATATGCCAAAATAAGGAATAGTTACATTCTATTTTTTTCCATTCAAAAACTCCACACAAGACATAAGTATGGCATCAGCCCTTGCTTTTTAATCCATATACAACTGTGATCCAGTACAGGGACTATCTGTTTCACATTGTACATCATCTGTCCATATTTCACCAAAATTTTCTAACTAAAATAATAATAAAAATTAACTAATTGGTCATCGTAAATATAGCTTTAAAAATTCATTAAATTTCTAGTAACCAAAATGAGCATGAAGCTTTGAAGCTAATTTATAACTCAAAGAGGTGCAAGGTGTTAGTATAAAGTTATAAGTAGGGCTGGAGCTGAGGTAATTCTTAACTCTTAGCACAGAAGAATAGATTGAAACAACGAAGAACAGAAAATAAAGAGAAATGGGTAACGATTGTTGGGTCCATTGGTCAACTTGTTGGGAGTTATGAAACATCATCAGACATAAAACATGTCAATGAGAATGCCCCTCGGATCACAAGACAAATCCATGCACGATTCAACGGAAATAAGTTAAAAAGTGTAGATAGTTTGGTGCCTTTTCCATATTGGATAGTGATTACCAGTTGGTTTCATTTTTGTGTTTTGGAACAAGAAATTTTATGAGAAAGAAGCATACATCTGACCCAAAGAAGCATATCGAAAAATGTACAAATAGCTTTGAAACCCAAGACTCTAATTACCAGACACCTGGGAAGCACGGACTCTCGGAAAAACCATCCGAATCTTAGTAAAACGCGTGTCGGATACGGATACGCGTGCGATTCGCGGCCGACACGCGGTCAACGTGTCGGTCAACTTGACTTGGTTCGGACACGGCATGGACACAATCCGGATTCAGTTGCTAATAAGATTTTTTTTTCAAATCTTGATAAGATCGGACGGACGAGATGTAAAGCCCTAATATAAAACCTAATTTCCTGATTTCGTCTTTCTCAAACCACTTACACATACCTAACCAGCAGAGACGAGGAACCGTGGAAGAAAACGAAAGAAAGAAGGAAGAGGAAGAAGAGAAAAGAAGGAAGGGAAGAAGAAGAAAGAAGGAGTCTCCGTCTGACGCGTGAAGAAGACGCCGATTGAAGCTCTTCTTTACAGATCTCAGGTTCGTCTCCCACTCAGTCACTCTCTGAGTCTCTGTCCTTCTGCTCTTCTTTACAGATCTGAGATCTCTGTCCTTCAGTTCTTCACTTCTTAGATACAGAAATCAAACATCACTACTTTGTGACTTTATTCATTATTATCTTGATTTCTGGTGATATAGCAAGAACTACAAATTCTGCATTGTTTGAAATAAGAATAAACATACACCCATATACACTATTTAAGTCAATAAGTCATGAAAAAACTGACACCCATAGACACATATATAGACCAACTAGGGAAAAGATCCTAATCTATCTATGAATTGTTATTGCTATCTTTTTCATATTTGTTCTTTTACTCAGAGATCTCTTCACATTTTGGCTGTTTGGTGAGATTTTTATCTCAAATCACACTTATCTCTAGAGGTCACGATTTTTTTTGCAGAAGTTACCACCAGTTCCTTCAACTTTGTTGAAAAAATGACACTCAGCTCATTACAGTGCATTGCATATCCTTCATTTCTTCTGTTATGCGGTTTGGGTATTAATTAAAAGCCCATCTGGTAAGGGGTTGTATGAGGGGCTTGATTGGCTCTCTAATAACATTGCTAACAAGGCATAGAAGTTCAAAGATTGTTCTTGGTATACAAGGCATAGAAGTTCAAAGATTGTTCAAAAGATTATTAATTATTGTTTATGAGTTATGACATTATGTTAATAGTTTTTTAACAAAATATAAAAATAAAAATAAGGTTTGATTGACGTGTCGCCGAGTCCCTGAGTCCTAGTTTTTTGAAAATTGTCGAATCGTTATACGACACGCGTATCCGAGTCCGTGCATCCTAGCCAGACACAAACAACCAAACACATTAATTCAAGTACAAAAAATTGCAAAACATCATTGTGCCTACCTACATACATCACTGTATGAATGAATCCAAAAGACCTGACAATCCATCAGCCAGATGTCCATAAATCCACACGAAACAACAGTTTTACCTTTTCTCACATATCAGCAATTAAATATAAGAAAGCCCATCATGGATAACTCACTAAAATACATAGTTCACAAAACAGATCTATACAGCCAATAAAAACACATCCATATGCTTAAACTGGAATGCTAAATAAAGAAATAAAGAAGATCCAAACTTGGTAGTGAGCTTGAAATCCACCTCTCTTCCAAGACCCACTTCTGACATAGCGATCAGACCTCACAAATCCTCCTTAAAGTAGCCAAAATCAAAGCCAAAGCCAAATCCGCAACGTCGTCAGTCAACACATCAGGAGTGTTTGTAACCCTAATTCCTTTCTCCTTACACTTGCCCAAATCAATTTTATCCAACCCACACTTGTAACTGGAGACGATCTCCACTTGGGTAATGCATCGATCAGCTCCGTATTCGCTCCAACTCCTGCGTTCCCAACAACAGCTCGAATGGAACTGGAATTCTCCTTGAGAAAACTGCGCCTGGTCTGGGGATTTCCAGAATCGAAAGAGATTGAAACGCTGTCGAGATGATCTTCCAAGTATGCATTCATTGGACAGGTCATTAGGACTCCAATGGACTCCATTTCAATGCTGGCGAAGTCACAGTGTGAGTGATGAGGACGACACGAGTCACTCACTGGCTCTGTTTCCGAGTGGTGGGTGGACTGAGATGGATAGATGCATAGCGTGTATATGTGTGAATCTCGCTAGTTTTTAGAAAGAGGGCCGCGATGTTACACCCACTCGTGCTTTTTTTTACTTCCACAATGAACATACTGGGGAGCCAGGATTTTTTTTTATGGTGTGGGGGAGGGGGGCGAGTGATAATTAAATTAATGCAATATAGTAATTATTTATTTTAACAAAAGAAATTTAATTCGAATAATACATAAATTAAATATACAAAATACCAATTGTTAAACAAAACTTCATCTAATCTATGGGGAAGAAAACGAATCCGATAAGTACTTTGTAGGAAGCACAAAACAATAAATATATGAGGGACAAGTAAATTAAATTAGTATGTAAAGTTAATGGGCAAAAATTAATTTCAAATGTAAGATTAGATGTAGACACAAAAATTTGGTTATTTGCGATTTATCACCTTATCATAAATAACTAATTAGAGGTTACCCCATCATTAATCACTATTACAGTCTTCCCTGAGACTAGCGGTCAATTTGCAATTGACTGTCAAAATTCTCACATTGATTACTAAAATGTCTTCAAACAATAACCCACAGATTAACCTCGAGATACAAACATGTATCTTGAGGAAAAATTAATGAATCAAAATTTCATGCATCTCCAGAAAAAATCCTACGAATAAAATACAAAAATAGACCTCGATAAGATTCATCTTTAGAAAATACATTAAAAAAAAACCTTACCCTTCCCTCAAAACAGGAAAAAGATGTTGGGGTTGTTGGTGGCTTAATAGCGATGGTAAGAAAAAAATCAAGCAAAGAGGGAGGGAGAAGAAGAGAGTGAGAGGCGGGGCGGTTGTCGGTGTCGCAGTAAATAAAGAGAGGGAAGCATAAGAGGAGGAAATTGGTGGGCATGGAGGGAGAACAAAAGAAAAAGGTGCAGGGCAGGATTCGAGTCCATTGACATCGCAACGGGGCATATTATAAATAAATAAATAAATTAAGTCAGTGGGGGCCCACCTGACAAAGTTCCTGCATTTACACCTACTCATGCTTTTCTTTACATCCACCAATGAAACATTACGTACCAACACAGGAGTAATTAGAGTTAGGGTCCATTGTATGTTTTGTTAATCTCTTGTTGGGATTTTGTTTTTTTAATCTTCTTTATTATTGGTCAAGAAGGTGAGGTTTTATATCGCTATAATCTTTGAATTGAATATTGGATAATGGTAATCCTTGCTTTGTGATGGATTTTCACCTAATTTGGAATAGGATGTACATTTTTTTTTCTTATATGAATTCTATCTTCCCTTCTTTTTTTTTCTTCTTAGAATTCCTCATGCTTCACGTTATTGGGTGCTTTTCCATGGTTTTTAATTACTCTCATGCTTCGCGTTGCTTGAGTTTTTTTTTAATGTATATACCCTAAGTGTTCCTTCATACCTTGTATTTTTTTTATCTCCATAAAAAACTACGTCAAGTGGAAATTTTCTTCAAAAAAAAGAAGAATAGGGTCTCAAATGGGTTGGGAAGCTAAGAACATCTATCAAAGAGACTAACGACCTTTTTAACATTCCAAAATGAGAGCACCAAATGTAGATCTCAAATTAAACATTTTTAGCCCCTCCCCCACACACACACACAAAATCAAATCACGAAGAGTATTTATTATGGGAGCATGTCTCTGAGAGATTATATCAATATTATAAACGATCGGCCCATGGTTAGAGCTTCACCTAATTTCTCATTTCACCTAGGGTTATTTCAAATTTATGCTTACTTGATCCAATTATGGTTAATGAATAAAAAAAAATATATATATATACACAAATCTCGTTGAAATTGAAAGGATGTCTTCCCCAAGTCACCTGCACTACGACCGCCACTTACTTGCAATTCACATCTAGTATTCTATTTTCTTTTTTCACGAGTTGTTTTTAGTTGTTAATAGAAATGACAAAGAGACAATCCGCACAAAATTGCAATGCTCCTTGTTATAAAGTTATTTTTAGGACGAACTATTCCAAGAAATTAGGAACTAGATAATAGCAATGGAAATTGAATTTAGCATCTATTTAAATTTACAGGTGGATATTCTTATGGAAGTCTTCTGCTAGTACTTGAAGCAAGAGACAGATGCGTGACAT